>JAJHZJ010000066.1:0-20000 GCA_023548195.1 Bettongia penicillata ogilbyi
GGAGGGATGATATAAGAGAGGGCAGATTATTGATAGGGAAAATTGGAATCCTCGGTGTGTTGGGGTGGGGGGAGGGGATAAATGGGGAGAAAATTTGGAACCCAAAATTTTGTGAAAATTAGTGTAAAAGTTAAATAAATAAATTTATATTACAAAAAATAAATAAGTAAAGTGTTGGTTGTTAGTCACAATTGAAGAGAGAAAATGGATCTATTTTAGAATCTGTTTCAAGATATAAATTATAAGGAGCAGTCTGAGATTCTTGTTGGGATTAGACTTAACAAGGTAATGCTAGCATCTTATTTAAAGATTATCTTGGTTGGTGTGATGTTTGAATTAAAGAAGTAAAGTATGCAAGGTTTAGTTCCTATCATGGGCTTTTCATTTCAGGGCAAAAAGGATGTAACTGGTACATAGTACAACAAGTAACTTGTAAATGTTTTTATTTAGTATTAGGTACAATACTATACATGTATTTTACCTATAACACATATATGTATATGGTGCTTTATATGTAACTGCACACATTACACATATATGACATGTATATACATAAAACACATATGTAACATTTATACACATTACATATAAATATACATATTATTCACAGTCACATATATGACTCAAGAATTTATTCAGGCACAATGTATCATCAGAAACACAATAATTTTAGGAATGTGGAATAAGGACAACATACTTTCTATCAGAGTAATGGTTTGAAGATGCGTCAAATGACTTGCTGAAATAAAGGGATGTCTACAACAAGCATATAATTTTTAGTTGAAAAAGAACATTTCCAAAAACTGTCCAAAAACATCTTATATTGAAACTAAACTAGTTGCTTCCATTTTTAGGGACCCATGGAAAGTACTCTTAAAAGGGAAAGAAGAATAATTATATTGTAAATGTCAGCCCAAGCTAATGTAGAAAAATGGGTGGGAGTTGAAGGGTCAGGAAAAGAAATGAAAATGAAGAGAAGAAATTGCAGGTTTTATCTGAGACAGAACTGGTAGGATAGAAAGCTAAATTTACCTAGAGATAAACGAATGGTCTTACCAGACAGAAGAAATCAAAGTATGTTTTCGGATACAATGAATCCTGCTAAATGTTTGTGGAAATGAATAAGCATGTGAATCAGATTATAGTTATTTCAGAAAACATAACTTTGACATGTACATATGACATAAACAAAGGGAGAATATTTGAAGAAATGAATGGAAAGAAGCATACTAAAATGGAGCAAAGGTGGGAAGTTCTAGGGAAAAACAGGAAATATTTGCCCAAGAGAAGGAAATGAGGTAGGAGATAATAGCAACTTTGCCAAAGATTTTGAAAGTAGTCCAAATTTTTCAAATACTAAACAGTTTGGTAAGTGTGATCCACAAAAACAATAAAGTTTTTAAGATCAATCATTGAAAAGGAAAAAGTTAAATAGAACAAAGGATTATGATTGCAGTATGAAGTCTTTGAGATAATAGAAATATAGATGCCAAATATATGAGCAGAGAACCAGAGGGAATGGCCAGAAGAGTAAGATGTCTTACAGAAAAGATGAGATGATACAACAAGATTTAATAGCTTTCAATATCTAAAGAACTGATATGAAATATATGTCAAGATGTTCCCTTTGGGTTGAGGGGAGGGTATAAAATAAGTGGATATAAAAACAACACTTTTAATGAGGGTGTAATCTAGACTTGAAGTGTGCAGGGAGGACTAACATCTCTGGTTTGAGGAGGTACTAAGGACTTTTCAGTAGTACCCATCCTCTATTGGTGTCTGCCTTTCACCCAACTCTCACCAGTGGTTCTAAGAAGCTGTAGCATGCACAGTGGCCACACTCTGACAAAACTGCCTCCACAAATGGATTAAATCAGAGTAATGGTTTGAAGATGCGTCAAATGACTTGCTGAAATAAAGGGATGTCTACAACAAGCATATAAAGACTTCTGACAGAAGGAGCAGATGAAAACAGTTTGTGTCAATGACCATGAAGCTGGCTGAAGCAGTCACTGTGGAGCACTTAGAACTTTCTCAGACATCAAAGACACTAAGATTATTCACTGAATCTTAGGACATTATAAGTTGTCTTCAATTTTGTCTTGCCATTGAATATCCATGATTCAGGAAGAGAAAGTGAGACTGATAACTTTGTGCAATTATGACTGAAATTCAACTCACACATAAGTCTGGATATCCTGTGAGGTCATTGGTCCTCTTCAAAAGCAAAACAATTAAATACACACAAGTTCTCACTCCAATTTCATTAATGTAAGGAGCTATGAGTGAGAAATTCTCATCACTGATATAGATGAAATCTCATCTAAATTTTTTTTTATTTAGTTAAATTTATTTATTTAACTTTTTACATTCTTTTTCACAAAATTTTGGCTTCCAAATTTCCTCCCAATTTTTCCCCTCCCTCCACCCCAATACACCAAGCATTCTAATTTCCCCTATCACCAATCTGACTTCTCTTCTACCATCCTTCCCTTACCTTGTCCCCATCTTCTCTTTTGTCCTGTAGGGACAGATAGCTTTCTATTACCCATTACCTGGATTTCTTATTTCCTAGTAGTAAGAACAATACTCAACAGTTGTTCCTAAAGCTTTGAGTTCCAAATTCTCCCTCCCACCCATCCCTCCCTCCCCAGCCATCCCCTTTGGGAAGGCCGGCAATTCAATGTAGGCCATATCTATGTAGTTTTGCAAATGACTTCGATAATAGCCATGTTGTGTAAGACTAACTATTTTTCCCTCCATCCTATTCTGCTCCCCATTGCTTCTATTCTCTCTTTTGATCCTGTCTCTCCCAAGAGTGTTGATTTCACATTGCTTCCTCCTCCTATTGCCCTCCCTTCCATCATCCCACCTACCCTGCATATCCCCTTCTCCCCCACTTTACTGTACTGTAAGATAGGTTTTCATACCAAATTTAGTTGCATGTGATGAGAGTAAATGACATGTTTTTCTCTCAGCCCTCTTTATTTTCCCTCCACTAAAAAGTCTCCTGCCTGCCTCTTCTATAAGAGATAATCTGCCCCATTCCATTTCTCCCTCTCTCCTCCCAATACATTTCTCTCTCACCACTTAACTTCATTTTTTTAGATATGATCCCATCCTATACAATTCACTCTGTGCTCTCTGTCTCTGTGTGTGCGTGCATGTGTGTGTGTGTGTGTGTGTGCGTGGGTGTGTGCAATCCCACCAACTACCCAGATACTGAAAAGTTTCCAGAATAACAAATATTTTCTTTCCATGTAGGAATGTAAACAGTTCAACTTTGGTAAGTCCCTTATGACTTCTCTTTGCTGTTTACTTATTCATGCTTCTTCTCATTCTTGTGTTTGAAAGTCAAATTTTCTTTTCAGCTCTGGTCTTTCCATCAAGAATGCTTGAAAGTACTCGATTTCACTGAAAGACCATTTTTTACCCCTAAAGTATTATACTCAGTTTTGCTGGGTAGGTGATTCTTGGTTTGAGTCCTAGTTCCTTTGACTTTTGGAATATCATATTATATGCCCTTCGATCCCTTAATATAGAAGCTGCTAGATCTTGTGTTATCCTGGTTGTATTTCCACAATACTGGAATTGTTTCCTTGTAGCTGCTTGCAATATTTTCTCTTTCACCTGGGAATTCTAGGATTTGGCCACAATGTTCCTAGGAGTTTCTCTTTTTGGATCTCTTTCAGGTGGTGATCAATGGATTCCTTCAATACTTATTTTGCCCCTGGTTCTAGAATGCCTGGGCAGTTTTCCTTGATAATTTCATGACAGATGATTTCTGGGCTCTTTTTTTGATCATGGCTTTTAGGTAGTCCCATAATTTTTAAATTGTCTCTCTTGGATCTATTTTCCAGGGCAGTTGTTTTTCCAATGAGATTTTTCACATTATCTTCCATTTTTTCATTCTTTTGGTTTTATTTTGTGATTTCTTGGCTTCTCATAAAGTCATTAGCCTCCATTTATTCCATTCTGTTATTGAAAGAACTATTTTCTTCAGTGAGCTTTTGAACCTCCTTTTCCATTTGGCTAATTCTACTTTTGAAAGCATTCTTCTCCTCATTGGCTTTTTGAACCTCTTTGCCAATTGACTTAGCCTGTTTTTCAAGGTGTTATTTTCTTCAGCATTTTTTAGGTCTTCTTTAGCAAGGTGTTGACCTGCTTTTCATGCTTTTCTTGCATCTCTCTCATTTCTCTTCCCATTTTTCCCTCCACCTCTCTCACTTGATTTTCAAAATACTTTTTGAGCTCTTCCATGACCTGATTCCATTGAATATTTATTTTGGATGTTTGGGATACAGAAGCCTTGACTTCTGTGTCTTTCCCTAATGGTAAGCCTTGTTCTTCCTCATCAGAAAGGAAGGGAGGAGATATCTGTTCACCAAGAAAGTATCCTTCTATGGTCTTATTTTTTTTCCCTTTTCTGGGCATTTTCCCAGCGAGTTACTTGACTTCTGAGATTGCTCTCCCCCCTCACCTTGCCTCCAGATCCGCCCAGCTAGTGCTTGGGGTCTGAGATTCAAATGCTGCTTCCCAGTCTCAGAGCTTTCAGCAGGGGTGGGGCTGCTATTCAGTGTGAGATTAAATTGTAGTGCTCAGGTGGGGGCAGGGCTGCTATTCAGTGTGAGATTAAGTTCAGCTGCTTGGGTGAAGGTAGGGCTGCCAGAAGAGGCTCAGTTCCCTCAGTGGGTTTATGAAGAGACCTTCAATAATGGATTAGAGCTTTTTCCGGCTTTAGGAGCCCCCGTCTGCTTCTGCCTCCCTGCCCGAATTATGCAGATACCCCGCTCCCCTCTCGGCCAGCCAAACAGAGTTTCTCACTGACCTTTGACTTCTGGGGGTGGAGGGACATATGCTGCCAATGGAGATTCAGTCCTTGAAGCCTGCTTGGATCTGCTCCCCTTGGTGCCACATGGCCAAGGCAGGGCTGGGCTCTGCTCCAGGTCTGGTGCATGACAGATCTTTGGTGTCAGTTTTTCAGGGCTCTCTGGAACAGAAATCTCCTCCACTCTGTTGCTGTGTGGGTTCCACTGCTCCAGAATTTGTTGGGAGTTCTTCTTTACAGGTATTTTATGGGTTGTGGGTTAGGATCTATCATATGTGAATCTTTCTCTTCCACCATCTTGGCTCCTCCCCCTAAAAGTCTCATCTAAATTTTTAAAGACAGAGTTACGTAGACACCTGGCACATTGAGTGATTAACATACATATTGACACATAACTTATATGTATCAGAGAAATTGCATTGGCATCTTCTTAACCCCAAGGCCACCTCTCTAGACATTGCAGGGCTTCTCCAACAAGGGGAATAAATTTTAAAATGTAAAGTCATTATGGAAACTATAAAGTAATGTAAATGGGAAATGGATTAATACCATCCCTTTTGTCATAGTTATTGAAACTCAGATGATATGAAGGAAAGTTTCCTAAAAGTTAGTGCCATGCAAAAAATGAATGAGCTGCCTAAGGCGACAATGTGTGCTCCTTGCCTCTCTTCATCCCATCCCCATCTTTAAATAAAAGCTACATGACTACTTGATGGTGATGCTCAAGAAGTTATCTTTGGAGAGATAAGTCTTGAACTAAGTGATCCTTAAGTTCCTTTTAATTTTACAAAGATATGATTCTAAGATACCCTTTCTAAGAAGTATAATTTACATTAGAGACAAATAATGTTTAATTCAGGGGCAGGCAATAACAATATTTGGAGGTATGATGAAGAGCAATGTTGAAAAGCCATGATAAAGGAGGTTTAACTTATAAATGTAATGAGAATATAGTATCCCTCTAACTTAAAAGAGACCAAAGAAATCCACATCACTATGTACTATGAAACAGAGTTGAGCATTAATGGAATAAAATACATAAAGGAGTGATAGTAGTGGTGGTGTGTGACAGCATCTTTGTCAAGTTATCTCCCATTTAAAGTCATCAGAGAAGTGAAAACAATCTTTGAAACAAAGAAGGAATGGAACACCTCACTAATCCCTAGAACTTTGTGTATCATACCAGTGCTAGTCATCTTTCAGAAACAAAGCCTTGACAAGCCTTGATAGGGGATAAATGAGAGCCAATTCTACAATGAGGCTTTTTGCCAAGTCATCCCACAATTTTACAGAAACAATCCTTCAATTGTTCAGAGGCTGGCATAATCCTTTTGAAGACTCAATCTACCCTCTATCAGAATGACAGTTCTTTGCAAAAAAAGAAAATTCAAAATATATGTGAATAAAATGTGGGCTGGTAAGACAAATAGGGCTATTAATAATGACTATAACATATTCAACGAAAACACATTTATTACAATGAACTTCTGTTCAAAAATTTTAGAATTCCATCAATAATATTTCAAGTTTAACACTTTTATGCGTCTTGCAAATATTCTGAGTGTAAGTTAAACTTCTCTGCCCCCCCAACATGTCATATCTCTCCATTTTCTTCCTAGAGAACAATGTTATGGAGGGTAACAAAAATTGCATTAATAGTTTACAAGTAATCAATGGGTCTGTAGGTATTCACTTAGATCCGAATGTTTTTTTTTTGTTTTGTTTTGTTTTTTATGCATTTACTGAGGCCGCCCATTTGTTGTTCTAGATCAACCTTTTCCCTCTTATGCCTAGTCTGAGAAACTAGTAGATATCTTTTACATCAAGAAATGCATTCAAAGTTTCCAACCAAATGTTAAACAAAAGAAACGAAGAAAAATTAGTAAAAACTAAAAAGAAATGAGAGAATATTGTAGATTTTCATTTAGCCTCAAATGAATTATATAGAGACATGGTTTCACAGCACTTAAAAAGCTATTTTCATTTATAAAAATAGGAAATGATAATGATAAGCTAGGGAAAGATGTGGAAGAATAATTCTACATTTCTAAAAGAACTCTCTTCTTTTCCCCTATGTCTCATCCCTTTGTCTTTCAATATGCAACACAAAGATTCAGGGACTATTATTTGGAAAGAGAGAGATGGTTTACTTTAATTAACACAAACCTTCATAAATGAGATTACCTACACAAAGATTGATTATAAGCTGTCATTGCCATTCCACAATTATGTAACAAGTCAAGGTCTCACAAGGGAATTTCATTAGTGATGAGCTCCAATCTCATTTCTCAAGAAGTTTGTGTTCGTATAAGTCATTGAAAAATCATGTAGAGTTATGTTGTAAAAATATTAGTATTTGACACTTCTATAATGCCTTTCATATGCAAGCTTTCAAGGAATTTTGCATGATTATATTTTACTGCTGCTACTTCATTCATCTATCACTCTTTCTAGGGCACACACACACACACACACACACATAAAATACCAATACAGTAGTCCTTTGGCATGTGGCTCAGTCTATAGATATTTATTAAAAGACAGATGTAATCAGAACAATATTTCCAGTAAACAAAGCTAGAATTTCTTAATATTTACATAGAGGAAGATGTTCTACCAGGTCCTTCCCCTCCTTTCATTTATTTAACAACTTTTTATTAGGAATACAATATATTCTAGTCATAATGATAGATCCCTAGAGAACTAAGAAAAATAGACTATATCTAGTTCATGGACACAAAAGAAAAAAGAGAAAATATTTATGAATTAATGCTATGTGTGCTCTGTGGGGGGAGCAGAGGAATTGATAAGAAAAGTCAGACATTTCAGGGTCAACTTTTTTTATTTTAAACTGTCATTTATGTATTTCTAACAAACTGTTATTGAAATGTTGTCTTACAAATTCTCTCCCTCACTCTAGCCCCTCCCTCCCTCACTTAAAAAGCAAGCCATATGTTATTAATTGTACAAGGGAAATCATGTGAAATATATTTCCATATTAGCCATATCACAAAAAAAAGAAAAAGTGAGAAAAACTTGGCAATCATACAAAGGGAAAAAAAACTGATTTTAGTCCCAGAAAGAAGGCCACTGAGTTCATTTGGATGAAGTCCTTAACCTTCAGCTTTAATTGTCCTGAATCTTGGAGGATAAGGATCTCTACCTAAAAAGAAAGGAATAAGAGCCAAGATGGCAGAATAAAAGGATGGACTTGTAGAAGCTCTCCCCCCAGAGCCTACACAATACCTGTAAAAGTTGTCTCCAAACAAATTCTAGAAGAGTAGAAGCCACAAAAGGACAGAGTGAAGGAGACTTCCAGCCCAAGACAGCCTGGAAGGCTACCAAGAAAGGTTTATCACACCAGTCTCTGAGTGGAACACAACCTTAGTCATGCAGCACAGCAGGGACAGGACCAGAGCAGGAATCAGAGTGCTGAGACACGGGTAGAAGCTGCAGTTCCTAGATTTATCAAGCCACACATACCAAAGACAGCCTCAAAAGTCAGTGAGAAAGCTCTTTCACCTGAGTTAGAAGGGAGCAGGGTCTGGCCCTGGACCCAGACCCAGACTGCAGCAGCAGCATCAATTTTGGAACCCTGGCCTAAAGATATGTAATCCTCTCAGGCTGTGGGAGAGCTCAAAAAGGATTTTGAAAATCAAGTAAGAGAGGTGAAGGAAAAATTGGGAAGAGAAATGAGAGTGATGCAAGAAAATCATGAAAAGCAAGTCTACACTTTCCTACAGGAGACCCAAAAAAATGCTGAAGAAAATAATACCTCTAAAAATAGACTAACTCAAATGGCAAAAGAGGTCCAAAAATCCAAGGTGGAAAAGAATACTTCAAAAAGCAGAATTAGTGAAATAGAAAAGGAAGTTCAACATCTCACTGAAGAAAATAGTTCTTTAAAAATTAGAATGGAGTAGATGGAAGCTAATGACTTTATGAAAAATTAAGAAACTACAAAACAAAGCCAAGAGAATGAAAAAATACAAAATAATGTGAAATATCTCATTGGAAAAACAACTGACCTGGAAAATAGATCCAGGAGAAACAATTTAAAAATTATGGGACTATCTGAATGTCATGATCAAAAGAAGAGCCTAGACACCATCTTTCATGGAATTATCAAGGAACACTAACCTGAAATTCTAGAGTCAGAGGACAAAATAAATATTGAAAGAATCCACCAATCACCTCCTGAAAGAGATTTGAAAAGATAAACTCCTAGGAATATTGCAACCAAATTTCAGAGCTCCCAGGTCAAGGAGAAAACTTTGCAAGTAGCCAGAAAGAAACAATTTGAGTATTGTGGAAATACAATCAGGATCGCACAAGATCTAGCAGTTTCTACATAAAAGGATCAAATGTCTTGGAATATGATATTCAAGAAGTTAAGGGAAATAGAATTAAAATCAAGAATCACTACCCAGAAAAACTGAGTGTAATCCTTTAAGGGGGAAATGGTCATTCAATGATATACAGGACTTTCAAGTAAAAAAGACCAGAGCTGAAAAGAAAACTTGACTTTCAAACACAATAATTAAGAGAAGCATGAAACAAACAGGAAGGAGAAATTTTGAGGGACTTACTAAAATTGAATTGTTTAAATTCCTTCATGGAAAGATAGTATTTATAACTCTTGAAATTTTTCTCAGTATTTGAATAGGTAGAGGGATTACACATACACACATATATGAGAGACAGAAAGAGAGGGGGGGGAAAGGGAGGGAGGGAGAATACAGGCAAGGTGAGTTGAATAGGAAGGGATAATATCTAAAAAAGTGAAATTGAGGGGTGAGAGAGGAATATATTGGGAGTAGAAAGGAAGAAATGGAACGAGGCAAATTATCTCTCATAAAAGAGGCAATAAAAGGCTTTTGCAATTGAGGGTAAAAGGGGGTAGGTGAGAGGGAAAAAGTGAAACTTATTCTCATCACATTTGACTTAAGGAGTGAATAACATGAACACTCAATTTGGTATGAAAATCTATCTTACACCAGAGGAAAGTAGGGGAGAAGAGCATAAGTGGATTGAGGAGGGATTATAGAAGGGAAGGCAAATGGGAGGAGGGAGCAATTAGAAGTAAACACTTTTGGGGAAGGACAAGGCCAAAAGAGAGAATAGAATAAATAAGGGGGTAGGATAGGATGGAGGAAAATATGATTAGTCTTTAACAATATGAATATTGTGGAAGTCTTTTGCAAAACTACAAATATATAGCCTATATTGAATTACTTGCTTTCTCAGTGAGGTTGGCTGGGGAGGGAAGAAGGGAGAGAAGTTGGAATTCAAAGTTTTAGGAATGAATATTGAGAATTATCTTTTCATGTACCCGGGAAATAAGAAATGCATTGTATGGGGTATAGAAATCTATCTTGTCCTACAAGAAAAGAGAGAAGATGGGAGTAAGAGAAGGAAGGGGTGTGAAAGAAGGAAGGGGAGATTGGGGAAAGGAATCATCAGAATGCACAGTGTTTTGGGGTGGAGTGAGGGAAGAGATGGGGAGAAAATTTGGAACTCAAAATCTTGAGGAAATGTATGTTGAAAAGTAAAAATAAATAAATAAATAAAATTTAAAAAAAAGAAAAGGAAAGGAAAAGGAGGAAGTATGCAATTGGGGGAAAAAATTATTGGGATAAAAAGAATTCACGTACTTGCCAAATAGTCCTATCTATCAAAATTTGAAGATTCTTGCACTAGATGAAAGGCTAAGCTATATGATCTCTGGTTTCTTTCAATTATAAGATTCTGGATATGTGACCCTATAGGCAATTCCACCTAGATGCTAGAAGCAGGTGTCTTGCTAGATACTATAACTAAGTGGAAAGAACTTGGAATTCAAAGTTAAGAGACCTGTGTAAAACTCATGACTCTTTCACTCATTGATTACATGATGATGGGCAAGTCTACTTTTTGGACCTTAGTTTATTCATCTATAAAATGAAGATAATAACATTTATATTACTCAACCTCAAGGGTTTGGAGGAAAATACTTTGTAAACTTCCAGGGTGTAGAGGAAAATGCTTTGTAAACTGCAATATTTCGTGTAAATTTGTGCTATAATTTGTACTTTTCTTAAATTTTGTGATTCAAGCATTTCTGGTCCTTGTTTAATATTTTCATAAGCTTCACTGCCAGTAAGATTGGCAGAGAAATAGGGGAAAATATCTTTAGAGAGATATGAATACAACTTTTATGTTGTGGGTTTACCTTGGGTGGGAGTTGTACAATGAGGAATAAGAATTTGTATGAACTTTGTGTGAAATCAAAGCTGAATTCCTATTCCACAGGTTATGTTTATCTTGATGCTTCAATACCACATGATATGTAGAGTCAATTAAAGGGAATGCCTGAAGTTAAATTAGTGGAGCATTTCCACGTGGAATGTTAACTGCAATGGAGATTTGATATTGAAAGAGGAAAAAAGTTAGACTATCTCAAACAACAGTTATGGATCTTAATTGTTAACTTTGTTCAACAATAACAAATAAAACAATTATCAACGATGAAAATAATACAGGAGGAATGAAGGATTAGAGGTGGTTTCTATGATAATTCCCTCCAGACTATATATACTTGTACGTGGCAAAACGCATCTCGTATACAAAATACTTTTTTATTATATACCCAGATATATCTGAATGTATCATGGGAAAGATATTTTATTCACCACATGCCTGTCACATTGTGCCCTCTCCTCCTAGCCACATTAGGGAAAAGGAGGAAGAAGTAGAGGCAAGGACTCATGACTTTTGGAAATCTGTGGAGAAGTAAACAGCTTAGTGGCAACATTGAGTAAATTATCTCCACCTCTTTTCCCTTTCCTGCAGCTCCCTACAACGTGGCTCTTTTTGACTCTATCCCTGGGAATCTTGCCATTGTTTGTCTTTCTGAAGTTTCTATTTAGGCACCACATTCAATTCTTTATTTTTCAAGTACATCCTGACACACAATTATTCTTTCCCTAACATAAGTCATATTCTCCCTTTTCGCATACACTGCAAGTTAGATATTAGGATGAAAGAAATTCAAATAATTTCACTCAAACCATGTTGAGAATTAATGATAGCAACTCTCAATCTCTCCCAACCTCACTTGGCCCAAAAGTGTTTTGTTTTCCTTGTTAAGACAAGTTAAATTTAAATTATTTAAATTTTAGCAAGTATAGAAAATTTATTCTTGAAGTGGTATTAACTTTATTTAAGTTATATCACTTTTTCTATTCCATGTATATTCTGAAGCTCAGAACAAAAATCCTAACGTTTACACTGATTGGGCTCAATCTGGTGTTCTTTTTACTGAAGTAGCTCTCTTTTTTGGTTTTTCACCCACCTAGATTTATTTACCCTCTGGAAAAAGTGAAATTTAGATCATGTATAGAGTTCGACAACAAAAGGAATATGACCTTCCGTTGCCATGAGTGCATTATTACAGTGCATCTCATACAGATATTCTCTAATCACATGGAAATGGAAAATGCTCTTAGAGTATCCAAGTAACAAGCAGTCAGGACCATCCTCCTCCCCTCTTTCTACAGCATATAGTCCTCTGAAATTATGATGCTGAGGTCTCTCAGATAAAGAGAGAATATGGAAAACTCAATGAGAATCAACTGCTTTATCTGTACTTTAAAAGGATGTGAAATTCACAGAACGTTGAATGGCAAAGGTCTGAGTTTCTTACCACACTTTCTGTCTCTTTCCATTGCTGTTACTTAGCACTTACTCCTGCTTCGTATAGAGTTCTTTTGTTTCATCCAGAATAAGGATTTTTAACATTTTTTTCTATGAACTTTAAGACAGATAGACAACAGAGAGATAGATAGTGAGATAGATAGATAGATAGATAGAGATAGAAACATAACTGCAATTCAATAATTAGTTTAATTGGTAATACTATTTTTAAAAAGACATTCTAATAAGAAGTCTATACACTTCTCCAGCCTGCCAAAGAAATATATGGTAGACACACACACACAAACATTTAAGAACACTATGTTTAGAAATTCCATTTTACATTGAAGAATTTCACATTGAAGTAGGTGGTTTCTTTTCTCTGAAAAATGCTTCATGACTGCCTAGTCTTCTATAATGAAAGTTTGTGTCTAACCAAACTGTCTCTGTCTTCCCTTCCAAAAATTCTTTTATCCCCCCGCCTCAGTGTCTTTGCCTTCCCTTACAAAAGGACATGCCCAACATTCTTTTCTTTTTCTCCCACAGATGGGAGACTTAAACATCAGAGGTAATAGGAATAGGATAACAAAGAGAGGAAAGAAAGGAGAGTCATTGGAAGATATATATTAGTAAATGTAGAGAGCAAGGAAGCCAGTCAAATACAGGCAAAGAAGACAGCTTAGAAAACTATAGATTGAATTTAATACATACTTTAAAAATTTAAAGCAAACTGTATGCAATAGACATCTCCAACTTTATGTGTAATCCTTTTTTTCTACTCTATTTTGTATAAGGAAATAACTGTTTTGTTTGTTGTTCATTAAATATGTAGTTCAGATGTATGATGTACCAAAATTCAATTGCTCAGCATCCTTATGGTGTCAAACAAGGAACAAGAGCACAGGGCCAAAGAAGCTGATAGTCTATAAAATAACAGCAACTTAAATTTGTCTGAGGAATTTGAAACTTTGAGATATTATCCAGAACAAAATCTTCATCAGTGGAGGACAATGATCACTTTAGTAACTTACTTGGGGTAGATAAGAATTCCAGAACAAAGACCTCACCAGGGGGGCAACAAAGAAACAGGACGATGCCTAAGTACAATTACCACCAAGAAACAGTTGAATCTAGAAAGGACTAAAGTAAAGAAGTTATGTAGTAACCTTTCTTAAGACAAGTGTTAAGGCAAGTGTTGAAACATGGAAGTCTAAGGATCCCTAGATCTATATCCCAAGCAAAGAGTTATAAATTATCCTAAAGAAGAAAAGCTATGGGCAAAGAATGGATAAGAAACCAGAATCTAGCATTATATTATCTACAAGAGACACACTTGAGACAGAAAAATAGACATAGAGCTAAAATAAAGGATTGGAGTAGAATCTATTATGCATATCAATCATGATCAGACAAAGCAAAAGCAAAAACAGACATAATTAAAAGAAATAATCAAAGAAACCACATTGTACTACAAGATATCATAGACAATGAAGTAATATAAAAATTTCACAAGTTTGTTTAATTAAGGTCTTTTTTCTCAAATAAATGGGAAATTGAGTAATTATAGTAAAAATAAGAATCATTCCAAAATGAAATAATGATCAAAAGATGTGAACAGGCAATTTTCAGAAGAAATCGAAGCTACCTATAGTTATATGAAAAAATGCTCTAAATCATCATTGCTATGAAAATTATCAATTAAAACAATTGTGTGATATCATCTAATACCCAACATAAATGATAAATATTGAAAGGGATGAGCAAAAATAGACACTAATTCACTATTGGTGGAGCTGTCAACTGTCTACCCCAAAGATATCAAAGAAAAAGAAACAGGACATCGATGTACAAAAACACGTACAGTAGTTTGTTTTTTATGACAGCAAATATTGGAAATTGAAGGAATGCTCATCAACTGGTGAATGACTGAGTAAGTTGCAGGATATGATAGAACTGGAGTAGTACTATACTACAAGAAATGACCTGACCACATGATTTTAGAAAAAAAACATAGCAAGAGTCTATTAGGTGATGTAAATTGAAGTGAGATTTTTGTGGGACAGAAGTGAAGTGAGACTATAAATAGAAGACTATTGTGACAGTAAGAGCCATATTTAAAATGATGATTAACTTGAAAGATTTGGCTCCTCAGATAAATAAAATGATGCAAGATAATTGCAAAGGACTTCAGATAAAAAATGCTTTCCAATTTCAGAGGGAGAACTGAGGAACTCTGAATGCAAAAGGAAGTAGAATTTTCTCACTTTGTTCATTCATTCTTTTGAGAATTTTTTTGGTTCATTTCTTTTTCTTTTTCTTTACTGCAATATGAGTAATATGGAAATATTTATGAATAGTTTCACATATGCAGTTATATAATTAATGTTATTTTAATACATTCTCAGTGAGTGTGGGAGAGTTCAAAGGAAGGGAGAATTCAAAATTCAAAATTTTAAAAGAAAAGAATATTAAAAATAAATCTAAAAATAGAAAGCATTGGAACTAGAGAAATATTAAAGATAGCATTGATGCACACAGTCTCATAAGTGGATGAGTTTAGGAGAAGGAGAGATGAAAGGATGATTAGATAATAGATTTAGAGTTTGAAAAACGTTAAGTCCATATAGAACATGAAGGCACAACAATGTGAAAAGATTTTTCTAGAGTCACACAGTGTGTAGAATAGCATTTCTTTTTTAATTAATCAATTGATTTGTTTTTGCTTTTCAACAATCACTTCCATAACTTTTAAACTTTCTCCTTCTCCCTTCCCCCTCCATCCCCAAGCAGGTATGCAATCTTCTATGAGTTCTACACATACATTCTTATTAAACATATTTTTTCACATTAGTCATATTGCATAGAAGAATTAAAATGAATGGGAGAAAGCATTAGGAAAAAAACAACAACAACAAATGAGAAAATAGCTTCATTCTGCATTCCAACTCTATAGTTCTTTCTTTCGATGTGAATGGCATTTTACATCAAGAGTCCTTCAGAAATATTTCAGTCCCTTGCTTTGCTGTGAAGGGCTAAGTTTGTCACACAGAATCCTCCTACACTGTGGCTGTTACTATGTGTAATGTTCACCTGATCTTCTCATTTCACTCAGCATCAGATCATATAAGTCTTTAGAGGTTTTTCTGAAACCTGCCTGTTCATCATTTTTTATAGGACAAGAGTATTCCATTACATTCATATAACACAACTCATTCAGCCATTAACAAATTGATGGAAATAACCTTCATTTTTACTTCTAGGCAACCACAAAAAGAGCTGTAATAAATATTTTTGTACATGTTGGTCATGTTCCCATTTTTTAAAATCCCTTTGGATTACAGCATTAGAAGAAGTATTGCTAAGTGAAAGGGTATGAACATTTTTATAGCTCTTTGGGCATAGTTCCAAACTGCTCTTCAGAATGGTTGGATCGGCTCACAGCTCCACCAACAATGAATCAGTGTCCCAACTCTCCAACATCTTCTCCTATATTTTTCATCTTTCTCTTTTGTCATGTTAGTCAATCTGATAGGTATGATGTGGTACCTCAGAGTTATTTTGATTTGCATCTCGCTAATCAATAGTGATTTAAAGGATTTGTAATATGACATTTTCATATACCTTTATTTGACTTTTTCATATACCTTTGATTTCTTCCTCTGAAAACTGTCTGTTCATATCCTATGACCATTTATCAATAGGGGAGTGATGTATACTCTTGTAAATTTGAGTCATGTTTTAAAAATGAGGCCTTTATCAGAGACACTAGTTGTAAAATATTTCCCAGGTTTCTGCTTACTTCCTAATCTTCATTGCATTGACTTTGTGCACGAACTTTTCAATTTACAGTAACCAAAATTATCTATTTTAAATTTCATAATGTTCTCTATCTCTTGTTTGGTCATTAATTTCTATATTCCACATAAATGTGACAAATACTTTATTCTCTTTTCCCCTAATTTATTTATAGTATCAGCCTTTGTATCTAGATTATGTACCCATTTGGACATTATTCTGGAATACAGTGTCAGGAATAGGTTTATGCCCAGTTTCTGCCAAATTGTTTTCCAGTTTTCCTAGTAGGTTTTGTCAAACAGTGAGTTCTTATCCAAGGAGCTGGGTGCTTAGTTTTGTGAAACAGTAGACTGCTAAAAAAACATTGACTAATGAGTCTTGTGTACCTAACCTATTCCATCCTTTATTTCTTATCCAGTACCAAGTAGTTTTGATGATTGCCACTTTATAATATAATTTGAAATCTGGTATTGTTAGGTCACCTTCCCTAGGATTTCTTTTCATTAATTCCCTTGATATTCTAGACCTTTTGTTCTTCCAGATGAATTTTGATATTATTTTTCCAGTTCTAGAACATAAATATCTGATAGAAAATAGAAGACAATGTGACATATCTCATTGCAAAAACAACTTATCTGGAAAATAGATTCAGGAGAAACAATTTCAAAATTATGGGACTACCTGAAAGCCATGATCTTAAAAACAACCTAGAAATCATCTTTCATGAAATTGTCAAGGATAATTTTCCTCATATTCTAGAACCACAAGGTAAAATGGATATTGAAAGAATTCACCAATCACCTCCTGAAAGATATCTGAAAAGAGCAACTCCTAGGAATATTGCAGTCAAATTCCAGAATTTCCAGGTTAAGGAGAAAATATTACAAGCAACCAGAAAGAAATGATTCAAGCATTGTGGAAATACAAGCAGAATAACACAAGATCTAGCAGTTGTTACAATAAGGGATCAAAGCACTAGGAAAATGATATTCTAGAAAATCAAAGGAACTAGGATTAAAACCAAGAATCACCTACCCAGAAAAATTAAGTATAATTCTCCAGGGGAAAAATTACCATTCAATGAAATAAAGGACTTTCAAGCATGCTTGATGAAAAGACCAGAGCTGAATAGAAAATTTGACTTTCAAACACAAGAATCAAGAGAAGCATGAAAAGGTAAACAGGAAAGAAAAATCACAAGGGACTTATTAAAGTTGAATTGTTTACATTCCTACATGGAAAGATAATGTTTGCAACTCTTAAAAGTTTTCTCATTATCTGGGTAGTTGGAGGGACTATATACATACACACACACATATGGAGAGAGACAGGCAGAGAGACAGAGAGCACAGGGTGAATTGAACAGGAAGGGATAATATCTAAAAAAATAAAATTAAGGGGTGAGAGGGGAAAAGATTGGGAGAAAAAAGAGAGAAATGAAATCAGGCAAATTATCTCTCATAAAAGAAACAAGAAAAAGCTTTTCCAATGAAGGGGAAAAGGGAGGAGGTGAGAGGGAAAAAGTGAAGCTCACTCTCATCACATTTGGCTCAAGGATGGAACAACATGCACACTCAATATGGTATGAAAACTTGTCTTACACTACAAGAAAGTAGGGGAGAAGGGGATAAGCAGGGTTGGGGGATGATAAAAGGAACAGCAAATGGGAGAAGGGACCAATTAGAAGTAAACACTCTTAGGGAGGGACAAAGTCAAAAGAGAGACTAGAAGAATTGGGGGCAGGATAGGATGGAGGGAAGTATAGTTAGTCTTACACAACATCATTATTAGGGAAGTGATTTGCAAAACCACACATATTTATCTTATATTGAACTGCTTGCCTTCTCGGTGGGGATGGGTGGGGAGGAAGGAAGGAAGAGAAGTTGTAACTCAAAGTTTTAGGAACAAATGTTGAGAATTGTTTTTGTGTACAACTGGGAAATAAGACATATGGGTAAAGGGGTATAGAAGGTTCTGTTGCCCTATAAAGCAAAAGAGAAGGTGGGGAGAGGGGAAGGAGGGTAGTTTAGAAGGGAGGGCACATTGGTGGAAAAGGCAATCAAAATGCAAGCCGTTTGGGGGTAAGGGGAGGGGAGAGAGGGGAGAAAATTTAGAACTCAAAATTTTATGGAAATGAATTTTGAAACCTTAAAATAAATTAGAAAATAATTTAATAAGTAAATAATATAAAAAAAATAATTTGGTAGGACTCCTTCTTTGCCAGCTTTCCCAAAAAATCTATCTTATTAGAATTAATTATTTTTTTAACATGGTATAATTGGCATGTACATCCATTAGGCCCTCGAGATTTTTTACCAGTTTGGCTGTTCAATTTATTTTTCTGAGATGGGCTTATTTAAGTATTTTATTTATTGTTCTGTAAATCTGGGCAATTTATATTTTCACAAATATTCTTCAATTTCACTCAGATTGTCATATTTATAAGCATACAGTGGAGTAAAGCAACTTCTAATTATTATTACTTTTTTAAATTTCCACCTCCTTGGAGGTGAGTTCACCCTTTTCATTTTTGATATTGGCAATTTGCTTTTTTTTTTTTAAATCAAACTGACCAATGTTCTATCAATGTTATTACTTTGTACCCCATAAAAATCAATTCTTAGTTTTATTTATTAATTAAGTAATTCTCTTAATGTCATTTTTATTAATCTCTTCTTTGATTTTCAGTATTTCTAATTTGATATTAAATCGGGGATTTTCAATTCATTCCTTTCATAGCCTTTCCAGTTGCATGCCCGATTCATTGATTTCCTCTTTCTCTATCTTATGCATGTAAGCATTCAATGATATAAAACCACCCTTAAGAACCGCTTTTGCTTCTTTGCATAAGTTTTGGTAGTTAGTCTAATTATTGTCATTCTCTTAAATCAAGTTGTTGTTTCTCTTATTTGTTGTCTAACTTACTCATTGTTTAGCATTAGATTATAATATTTGGTCTATCTTACCATGGCCCTTTCCTAATATAATTTTTATTGCATCATGATGTGAAAAGAATGCATTGATTATCTCTACCTTTCTGCACTGGATTGTGAGGCTTTTTGTATGCCCTACTACGTGGTCAATTTTGTGTATGTTATATACCACTGAGAAAAAGGTATATTTCTTTCTATTCTCATTCAATTTTCTCCAGAGGTCTATCATTTCTACCTCATCTGGAATTATATTCACTTTCTTAATTTATTTCTTGGTTATTTTGACGTTAGATTGATTAAGGCCAGTGAGGAAGACCAACTTATATTCTTTTGCTGTATATTTCTTCCTTTACCTTCCTTAGCTTCTCCTCTAAGAATGTGGATGCTATACCACTGGGTTCATATGTGCTTAATAATGATATTATTTCATGGTCTGTGGTGCCTTTCAGCAGAATATAATTTCCCTTTCTTTTCCTTTTTGGTTAACGTTATTTCTGCTTTTGCTTTTTCTGAGATTAGGATCATCACCCCCGCATTTTTAACATCAGTTTAAACATAATATATTCTAGTACAATCATTTATCTTTACTCTGTATGTGTCCCCCTGTTTCAGATGTGTTTCTTGTAAACAACATATTGTAGGATAATGGTTTTTAATCCATTCTGCTATCTGCCTCTGTTTAATGTAAGAGCTCATCTCATTAACATTCATAGTTATGATTACCATCTTTGTCCTCTCCATTCTCTCCCTCCCGTTTATGCTTTTATTTC